>JAZHYW010025522.1:0-24669 GCA_037355805.1 Ixodes ricinus | reverse complement strand
TAACAGTATGACGTGATCAGTGTTGGGTAAAGTACATCTAAAAGGTACTTCAAGTAAAGTACAAAGTAAATGAGATGTGATGTACTTTAAGTAAAGTAGTAAGTACACTGGGTGGAACGTACTTGAAGTGAAGTACTAGAAGTACAATGTACTTTCAAAGTAAAGTACATGTATTTTAACACAATCTTTCATGATGCCCTTTCATTCCCCTCTACAGTGATTTTTAACTGGTATGCATTTCCCAGGGGTAAACACGGGTGCATGATTTATTTTCAAAAACAGCGGCGAATATTTGAGAAAGTCAAGTGGTCACAGAGTAGTTATTTTCAGGAATGGAGCCAAATTCGAGAAGTCCCCCTTCTGAATTTGGCGCCCCTTGCACTGGATCGTTGCACCCAAGGGGGTTAAATGTACTCAGGAGAGAGCATGACGTCAACCCCGTAGCTTCCGCAAGCAATCCTCTCATAGAAAAGTGTCATCTCCTTAATGAAAAAAACAACAACAAAACAGTGAGTGTGCTAGCGAGCTGGTAGATAATTAATCATAATGTGACACCTGAGATTGGGGTGCGAATAAATTAAGGAACTTTCAGATAGAAGGAAAGACAGAAGAGAATGTCTCAAAACATTGTGCCGTGCTCCTTTGTTGTCTTTTACTTCGACTTGAAAATTTACTTTTTCGCACCACAGTCTCAGGGGCTACATTATATTAAATTTGCTCTCCTAATATTTCAAACCTCTTTGCTTGCGCTGACCGACCGAGAAGTAAGCGAGAGTTCAAAAAGCTACGGGAAAGCCGCCCCCCAGAACAAACGGAGCGATGCGCCGTCTTCTCACGTTTCTGGCAAGAGTAGAATATCCCTCCCAGTATTTCTTCGGAGTTGACAAAGAATCATTTCGTGATACAAATTTAACAAAACCAACTTGCGGAATGTACTTGAAGTCGGGAATTGTACTTTCCTCGGAAAGTACCAGAAAAATTACTTTAAGTAAAGTACAAGTACATACTCAAAGAATGTACTTCAAGTGAAGTACAAGTTTCCTAAACCTACTTGAAGTAGTACTTTAAGTACAATGTACTTAAAGTACTTCCCAACACTGGACGATCTATTGAATCAAAAGCTTTTTTTTTATGTCTAGGAATAAACTGATAGCAGTTTTATGGTTGTTTAAAGCAGGGGTCGGCAACCCACGGCCCGTGGGCCATATGCGACCCACGATGCAGTTCTCATGCGGCCCCTGGCACGACACCAGAAGAGGTGCCCCCTTCCCTCCCACTTCCCCTGGCGCTTCCTCGCACAGAATTTGACATCGAATGGTGTTGGACAGGAACAAGAAGCACTTCCAATTGGCGTTGTCGGGCATCCCTATATTTTGCCGTTTCTTCGCCTACCCCCCCCCCCTTTCCCGTTCATTACGGCTTTGTGAGAAGACTCGGCCCGCCACTGCTAAAGGTTGCTGACCCTTGGTTTAAAGTTAATATATTGACTTATAGTCAGAACTGCTGTATCTGTTGATTTGCCTTTTCAAAAACCATGCTGAATCTCAGATAAAACAGTATTTTTAGTAAAAAAGTCAACTACCCATGTGGCTATATATAAGCTTGTCGAAAGTGTGTTTATTCAACTTAATTCCGATATTAGTCTATAGTTTGAAAATCGGTTCACGTCACCATTTTTATGTATTGGGTAGAACTCTCACTATTTTAACCCAGCTCAGGGTTTGTACCACTATAAAACGCTTGATTGTATATTTTTTCCAGTGTTAAGCTAAAGATATCGATGTTGTCCTTGATTCTGTTTACTGAAAAACCATCTTATCCTGGAGTTTAAATACTATGGTATCGTCGTGTCATTGACGTAATTTAGTTGCACGTAATATCTTGATAGCTAAATTAATTACTAGAAAACATGGAAGCTGGTTTTTAGAGTGCAGCTCTTAGGCACCCGTTTCCGGCTTGAGCGGCATCGCCGTCGGCGTAACCGCGCGGTGCATGATGGGTAAATTTCCCCGTTAAATTTAGCGGAAAATTTTCCTCACTAAATTTAGCGGTAAAGATTTCCCGCTAAATTTAGCGGAAAATTTTTCCCGCTAGATTTAGCGGAATAAATTTCCCCAGTAAATTTAGCGGAAAAATTTTCCCGCTAAATCTAGCAGAAAATTTTCCCCGCTAAATCTAGCGGAAAGTTTTCCCCCGCTAAATTTAGCGGAAAATTTTCCCTAGTGGGGAAAATTTCCCGCTAGATTTAGCGGGGAAATTTTTCGTGCCAAATTTAGCGGGGAAATTTTTTCCGCTGAATGGGAGGCGAGCAGGAGAGGAGGAGGGGCATAGCCCCCTCTCCGCACTTTCCCCTCCTCCTCCTCAAGAGCTGCGCTCTAATTCGGCGTTACAGGGGGATTGTAAACGGCTTTCATTTTTTCTATTGGTTTTTCAAGATTTTCATCTAGTTCTTTAGCAATATTGCAAAAATAGCGATTAAACTTCTCAATAAGGTTTCTTTTCATTATGACAACAAATCGCCATTGGGTCTGGAGTGGGCAACGTATTTTAGGCTTAATTATAAATTTATGATTGTCCACTTATCTCTCCCCCATTTTTGTATCATGCTACCCTTTGCTAGAGGAATAAAGGACACTGCTCATTTGCATTAGACAGGACGACGGCTGTGCCATAAACCATAGTATGCATGTATGCATTACCTCTATGTTGTTTTATTTTCCCAAACCAATAGTCTTTACCCTTTATCACCCTCTAACATTTTACGCGTTCTCCATGGGCAGATAGGTTTTTCGTTGTAACCCTTTGGTTCGACTATTGATGATTCAATTATGCATTGACGGAGTGTATTGTGAAAGCAGCTATAATTTGTGTTGTCATCAGCAGCAGCAATCATGCCATTGAAGTGTGTAGTGGCTAACAGGCTTTGGAGAGTCCTGTAATCTAATTTTCTTATACTCCGACTTAACTCGTTCATAAGATTAGGGCGTATAAGTTCCGATCATCTCAAGAAAACATCGTATGTGCCACCTTCTACGCTAAAATTGCATGGCATATGATCTATAGCTGAAGCTGACTCTGCACCAAACTTAATTGGACAGGTTAGAAAGTTTGTGAAGTTAAGTGACTGTAACAAGAAGAAATAATCGTTATGCACTGTCTTTGAGACATCTACCGTAAAATACGGGGGGAGCGCCATCCCACTTTCACTGAAATTTGGGTTAATCTAGGCATGGGTGCTTGTTCGGTCAAATCGGGCACCTAACATATCATTTGCCAAATTCCCAAGTTTGGGAAACGTAAATAGTGGGTGCTTCCGAATATTTTAGAGTATGTTAAATTCACCACAGATAATTATGTGACTTTTTTAAGCTGTTATTTGTGAAAGAATGTCTTCTAATTTTCCAAGAAAAGAATGCATACATTTACGAAGGAGCCCAATATACTACCCCAACTATAACCCCGTCCAAAATTTAGGCGAAAAGTCTCTCGTACTCACCACTTTGTGTCGAAATATATTCGTCACATTTCTTACATGTCGGCTCCGTTTTCATCAATAGCGCGAGTCCACACCTCTTGTAGTTGTTGGTCTTGGAAGAGACATCAGACGGTACCCAAGAAAGTTAAATTACTCGGATGTCTGAAGCCACATTTTCTATAGAGCTATGACGCTCTACATAAACTCGTGTTCACCGAGTTATGCACATAAAGCATCCGCGTTTTGGTTCAAGCTGCGTATATTGCGATGTAATAACTGAAAACATTAAATTTTTGGGAACTTTAATTATTTCTTAAATAAAAACCATTTGTTATGTCTTGTTTTAGACAACGTTTGCAAACTTTAGACAATCGTGGCAAGATCGGCTTATTTGTACCGCACCAGAGTTTTCTGCCTTTCCCGGGAGTATTTTCCCCCGAGATATCCACAGGTATCTCCAGTTGTTCGCCTTCTTCCTTTGAGTAACCTTCCCCAGCAACACTTTGTTCTCTGGGCACAGATGTTCATTGACGTAAATTGGCACCGAGGGCTCGAATCCCAAATCTGACGTTGTCAGCCTGGGCTTTTTTGTTATTGTCCGGACCTCATCACGGATTCCGTGGGAGACAAATCGCCCAATCACATTTATATTCTTTCGTGGGTATGCGGTGGTCCACATCCATGTCAGAGTCAGCAATCTGAACTCGAATCTTGCTGCCAATCTCGGTCATCATTGTGCCTAGGCGTTTGTCTGAGTTGCGTGGAATCACTTTCATTTCCAGATTTTTCTTCAGCTGTATCGTTTCTTTTTCATGAGGTTGCGCTTCGTGTCTCTGAGCTCTTTTACAAGATCCTCGTTTTCTTTTTTTGGTGCGTTAGTCATTGTTACCTTAAACTTCTCAAAGCCTTTGGTCATGAATGCCATTGATTGGGACATTCCCTCTAGCTCTGTTTTGATGTTGCATTTCGTACTAATCTACCTTCATCGTCAGTTCGGTCGAGAGATTTGCTAGTTCTTTTATAGTGCTAGGCTGTTTATCCACCATTTTGAGTTTGATGGGCGGCAGAAGCTAACAGTTGAATTCAGCGGGGTGATCCGGCCAAAAATGGACAGTATCGAGCGAAACTGTACCCGTAAAATACAATGGATAAGAGTGCGTCCGATTTTGTCGGGCCTGCATCGCCCACGGAAGTGAGAGACAGAATTGTATGTTACATTAGAATGGGCCAGGAAATCAGGTGCCTCGCTTGGATCGGAAGTTGACGGCGTCAAGGGGCGTTTTCTTGGCAGCTCGGGTTGTTGGTAGCGTGACACAGGCCAAAGTCGGGATCCGTGCTTGCGCCCTTCGATGTTTGGCAATGCTCGATTTCTCTCTAAACTACGATGGGTAAGAGTATGTCCGACGTTGTCGCGCTTTGGATCGCCTGCCCAAGAGACACGTTGGATAAGCGGGCAGATGTCTAAATGTAAACAGCCATAGCGATGGTCATTTTTGTTCATTGCTACGACTTGTTTGCCACATGTACTGTTCTAGCCAGACATAAGGGCACGACCGCGAGGGAGGTTATTGAAGCCGGGCGTAACGAAAAGATCCGGCACAGCATGTGTCGGCATAGCCTCGGCTGAACCTGCGGATAAGGAAATAGCGTTCTTGCAAGTGGTGATGAGGTGCCGCATTGGCTGAGAGTAGTGCGCAATGGCATAATCTGGAGTTTATTCTTTTCTCTAATGAATGGTTAAAAGGTAGCGCTCCTTCTGTCCTTGTCTCTGAGTGCTACCATGTGTTCTCAGCTGTGCTGACATGCCCAGGAGTGGGGAAAAAAATGGCACAGACAATCCAAAGCTTTGTGTTGTCCGTTTTTCTCTCACTCCTGGGTTACCATGTCGGCATTGAACTAGTTCGCTTGCAGACTTGCTTTAATTTCAATAAAGCATTTCTGTGGTGCCGCAGCTCTCCCGAATCGAAATAAATAATACCGATACCACTCTCAGTCGCAAAGTTTTGTGCCCGCCAATTATTCTCGAATCCTGCACTTAGCGAAATTGGGTAAATATTGAGCCGGCAAAAATGAAGTCGTTTACAGTCTAACAGTATTTAGGCTGAACTGCGGGTTCTCAAAAAGCGGGTAGCGGAGTGCAGTGGGGCCATTGGAAAGGAGCAGCTTGGCTGCTCGCTGCTCTTGGGCCGCTATGAGGGAAACGCTCGAAAGGACCGCCACTCGAGCAGCTTGCCTCGAATTAATATCACTTCACATTCCAGTACAGTGCATTTACCGCAACTCTTTGAGGCAGTTAATGAAATTCCCGCATAGTGCTTTCTTTGGTATGGTCCCAAATAAGTTTATGCTCGAGGTGACGAAAGTAGAATTGGCAATCAGAATGTGTGCGCTGCAACAATGATAGTTTACACCAGTGTGCTGGGTCCCCAAGTTTTACTTGTGCAGCGAAGAGCTGTGCCCAGGTGATCGCTTAAGTTGCATGTCCGTTCTTAAAAAACAAATTCGTGAAAGTTGCACCAGCTGAGTTGTTCTAAGTAGAGAGTGAGCGACCAGCATTTGACTATAGCACTGTTGTGGCGTCGGGTGTGTTTCCTCCCTACATTTATGGTGTGTTTGGTGGAACAGATTTCACAGAGGCATTTACTGTGTAGCTTGTCTTAGGCACACTGAATTGTCCATGTTTAAAATGTCTCCGACAAGGGCAATTCAGCTCGGGACGACTTGTTTCAAGCTCAGGATTGCTTGCTGGTGGCTGCCTGGGCTTGAAGATGACAATGTCCACCAGTCTTTAAAGGAAATTGCTTGGCCAGAGACTGCAGATTTTAAAGACAGTTGTTAGCGTGCTGCTGCTGTCTCTATCGCCACCGCCGCTGAGCTGACAAAGATGTAGCCTAGATGCACAAGCTCTTAGGAAAGGACTGTAATATGCCACGAGTAGGCTTAACATTTGCCCTTGTTAGGGTGCCTCCAATGTCCTTCTGTTTAAGGTGATGCCATCCTTTGGAGTACCTGATGACGACAGCATGCGTTCGCAGAAAAAATGCAAAGAAATTTTACGAACACAAAATGCCGCTGTAGCACAGTCAGCGCCGTCAGTGTGTGCAAGGACACACTTTCACGCGCTTCAGAACTAGAAATAAAAATAAGCGTTGGGATCAAAATGGCCAGATGTCATCACCCTAAGCAACGCACACATGAAGGCACCCTAGCCCAAGTTATCTCCAGGCGAAAATCAGTCCACCTCCAGCTGGATGATGGAACTGGAAATGAGGCAGTCCAGCTGGATTCCAGCTGGAACCAGCTGGAATCCAGCTGGACTGCCTCATTTCCAGTTCCATAATCCATCTGGAAGTGGACTGATTTTCGCCTGGGATGGTATATACTGTGACTGTACATGGCATTGTAAGGTTGGTGAAACCTGTTCATTCCTAAGTCATTTATTTTATGCTGCTAGTCCTTTCGCGCTGCTGTTGCAATTAGGTTTAACATACGTTTCTCCTCGATTCCACAGCTCGGCATTAGGTGTGTTCGACTTGCGCGCACCAATTCAACGAGGGAAGACACCAAGTGTGCTTGTTATATGTCCAGAGTTTACAAAGCCTCGTGGTGTTCTGTATCAGACGTACCTTGGGACTCAATAATCGTCCTGGCTGGGGATTCAACGGCTTGCGGGCAATCAGCATCTTCCAACGGCTTGCTTGGAGTACATTGTCGTGGCAGCGGTTGATGGCAATGATTCCCCTGACTACCTGTGCCGGCTCTGGTCTTCAGGGCCATGACAGCGTCTGTCCGAGCTCTGCTGTCGTCGCTGGCGGCCGTCCCTCCTGCCAAGCGCCCCCAGTGGGCCCTCCTTGCAGAGGCCGCAGCTGGGCTTCTCGAACCCCAATTGTCTTCTCGAATCACTGCCATTTTTTAGCGGGGCTTCTCGAGCAGAACATATCAGCCCAAATGTTCTCTTGGTCGGCCAAGAAACGAGGTGCACCTTTTTGCGGGTGACCACCAACTACTAGCCAAGCTACGTCTTGTCACGAGACCGCACCTGTGGTCTCGGGTATTGAGCTAACCCATCCGGTCGATCGGAGATAAGGCGGGGGGTGTAAAAAGGAGCCTTCCCTCGTTTGCCCCCAGCCGTGGCATTGCGGTGTACTCATCCCGTCTTTCCAACAGCTTCCAACTCTATAGGTATGAGTGGGCCCAGCTCGTATGCTGCCAAATGAGCAATAATGCTCGCCCAAAAAGTTATAGCCACAGTGCAGAAACTGGATTCGGTCGACTGCCCAGTTGGGTGCTAGCTTGCACCTTGCCTCTGGGGATGCCTCCTGTCCGCACTTGCAGTGAAAGTCGTGCGATATGCAATGATGAAATCCCCACCACGAATCGCAGTGCCCATTCGTTGCGAATATGTTTGTACTCGGTGACCGTTAAAGTAGCCGAGGCCTGGCGAAGTCCGGAACACAACGCCGTACGTCTGCCACTTTAGAGGTGTTAGTTTACGAGCAAGTCATACAATGCTGGTTCTCCCCTGGTCACCCTGTCAAGGAGCGCAGAAAAAGAAAGCAATAGTTTGATCCTCGGCTCGGTCTCGAAAGCATCCCAATCATGACCGGTGCTGTTGACATTTGTACATATGCAGTGTGTGCAGAATGTGCGATCTTGAATAGAAAAGTCAATAAAAAGCTCATGTGTCTGTTTTGAGTGTTTATGGCTCTGGTCTCGAGCAGTACTAGTAGTGTCGGTGGGACGCTGGCAAGTTGGCAAGTTTTGGCTAGAGAAAAATTGGCAACTCCCTCGCCCCAAAAAACTTTTTTTTTTTTATGCTTGATTTGATATTCTGCACTGCCTGGTGATAGTTGGTGGGGGGAATCGTGTGCTTTGGTTTTCAGGCCGGGAGTGCAAGCTACCGCCCATTACAAAGGGTGCAGCCGTTAACCTCCATCCATCCCAGCACGTGCATGCTGGCATGCTGTGGCCACGACCAGCTTTATTAGGGGCGACCAGGTCACTCCGCGTTTCCCTATGGGAGCACACGGGCCAAGATATATCCCATAAACGGCTTGGGGACCAAGTGTTCCGCTAGGCGCCGCCCTACCTTAACACCAAGCGCGGCGGCTGCTATGGAAGGCAATCGGTGCGTGTGGAAATATCGTTGGTTGCAAATGATTTTTGTCGCATTTAATAGGCAGGCGCTAATGCTACCACATAGTGTGTATAGAATAGGTTAAGATGAGTCCCTCTGTTATAGTTTTCTCGAGCAGAATAGTTAGTGTTGTGAGCTAAGCGTCGGTGGGGAGTGTACGGAATGGTGCATCCAGTCCGCCTGCTGGAGCACACTCCTGTGATCGGAATAAATTGTCAAGCTAGATGCTCCGCAGGTGGGCCATGATGCTCTTGGTGAATGTTCGAAGTGAGACACTGTCGATTGGTGGTAAACTGGTGACTGGGGGGGGATGACCTTCAAAGATGCACTGCACGGGGTGCGAAAGAGTTCTAGTGACGAAGCACTCGGGTTGAAAGGGCTGCAGTCCACCAGTGTGAGTACGTCGCAGGGAGGAGGCAAAAGGAAGCGAGGAGTCCGGTAGCAGAAAAGTGGCTAGGAGCCGCGTGGACGCTACTTGACGTCGATGTTGAAGCGGGCCCCTGCCGACTGAGCGGAGGAGGTGCAGTGCTCGATAGGATGGTGTTCGGGGGCCAAGTTGGCGCCTCATAATAAGGTAGGAAGCGCGACGTTGCACCGACTCGAGTGAGGCAACAAGTTGCCTGGTTGCCAAATCCCACACCGAGCAGCAAAACTCCAGGATGGGCAACACAGGCAACACCAGCACTGTGAACAGCAATCTCGGCACATCGGGACTGGCTCTTGTGGACCGATTGACGAAGCCAAGAAGTCACCTTTCCCCGGACACGACATTTCGGACATAGCAATGGAAATCAAAATGCTGGTTGATGATGACACCTAGGAGGTGGATATGCGCTGTTCTTGGGATCTCCACTAGGTTCAAGGAAAGTGTTGTGGAGGTCGGAGGTTGGCGCGAGGCAGTGATGTGCATGGTAGCTCATTTGGTTTTAACCAGGAACGAATGCGATCTAGATCAGCTTGTAGTTCTTTACCGAATGCACAATCGCAATAACGATAAGAAAGGTTCTTAAAATACAGCCAATTATCCGCAAATTGTCGCCAGTTGTGGAGCGGACACAGCCCAGCTAAAACTTCCCATTAGATCCAATTGGAATTCTAACTGGTTTTAATTGGAACCATTTGGTTTTAGTGGGTTCCAATTGGAAGCACACTGGCCAATGGGTCTCACCAATTGGAAAATATTTTCCAGTTGGAATCCTAATGGGTTCCAAATGGTTCCAATTGGTTTTCATTGCAGTAACCAATTGGTTGTCCCAAAACCTAGATGGTACCAATTGGAAATTCCAATTGGAATCTAATGGGAATTTTCAACTGGGAGATTCACACGCGAAAGCGTCTACTAGTGTGTTAAGCTACAGCGCCAGAAAACGCGGTGGCGGTTCAGCGAACTAGAGAAAGTACTAAATAAGCAAAAGCAAATGCGGCGCGCTCGCACTGCCTCGGGTGACCTGGTCGCCCTTTATAAAGCCAGTCGTGGCTGTGGCTGGCTGTGGTGGGCTTCTCGTTCTCGTCGAAGGACTTTACCAGAGTTTACCGGTTTGCGTATCCTCCGGATGTGCTACGAAGAATGGAAAACAGCATTAGGCGTTGTAGGAAGCATCTTGCATGTCATCGGGCGACATGCTTCCTATAGAACGCCTGGAACTGGGGAACTCTGGTAAAGTCCCTCGATAAAATTCACGCTTACAAGTACCGCCAACCATATTTGTGGAAACCCGCTAGATGCGTGCCACGAGCGGGTGCTCCGCGGCCATATGCTTCCAAGGGCCATTCATGGCGGAGAAAAGCACCCCGGAGATAAGCTCACCGCAAAACCGGCAGATGCGGAGAAAAGCCCACCGGCCTTTGAGTGGATACGGAGAAAATCTCACCGTTTTTTTTAACTTAGCGGATTCTGTGTCAAACGTTGCAATTTAACATAATTCACATTCGTCACTTCATTAAAAATATGTCCACTTTTTTGTAATATTCTTGAAGTTCATTGGGCATATTTACTAATTCATCAGAAATTAGTAATCACCCATTCTGTTTATTAATGAAGGCGCAAGTATAAAATAAGAACATTGTACACCGGTCAGTGTGCTGTCGGTAACTCTGTCAAATAAAAGGTTTGTTCTTTGCGAGCTATAATATGAATAGCGGTGCGTGAACCGTTTCAGTTCCAAATATTGTGTAGTGCCTAATAGATAAGTAGGGGTTTGTTGATGTAATCAGTGTCGGCTACGCTGTTTTCTTTCTGTTAATTTCACTAACAAAGCTTTAGTTGCGAGAACTGATTCGTCCTGTCGTGTTTGTTGTCTTCACTCCGTCGTCGTTGTTTGAGCGGTTTTCATCATGTATAATGTTTACCAACTCGCCCTATTCGCTACTTTACAGAAGACTACTTCTTATATAGGTCACGAGTAACAACACTGACAGTGTGCATCTCTGAAGGTCATGGGTGGCTCGCCGTAGAAGGGCACTATCACACAAAGGCAATGTGTGGAAACACCAGCACGAACGGCTGGAAAAGTGTTTCTCCGTGAAAGAAAAAAGCCTCGATATCCTACTGACTGTTTTATCCTGTTTTCAAAGGTTAAAAAAAGCTTTGTTGCGCATGCGCTTTCGGATTTTCGGCATTTACAGTTTTGATTTTTAGGTTTTAGGCAGACATTATTAAATTTTCGAACTTTTTCCTGTTCTTCAAGGTCATAAAGTTTTTGAGTTGGGCTTTCGTTGCGCACAGAATAAGCCACAGAAAGCACTCCCCCGCAATTATTAATTTGGGAGCAATATACCCTATAAGCTTAACAAATAATACAAAAAAGGACATTTTCTTTTTTACAGAGCTGATGAACTTGAATGATAACAAATTGAATGTGTTACGCATCCAGCAACCTCTAAATAAACGGAAGAAAAAAAAAATCGGTGAGCTTTTCTCCGGTGAGCTTTTCTCCGGGATTCGCTCATTTCAGTGCTGCGCCGCCATTTGCTTCCAAGGGCCGTTCGGGACAATGGCCTCGTGCACTGGAGCATTTGACGCTACTTTCAAGACTAATGCAAATACATCGAGGGCCTTTAAACTCTGGGGACGTGTTCCAAAATTTACTCTGATCTTACTCCAGGGTAAGGGTTTTGTACCTTGGTGTTCCAAAACCTACCCGCGTCCAGCGCGTCTCAATCTCTGTTGTCACGTACGACACGACCCGTACGTCGGTTCCATTTGGGTAAGATTTGGAACGTACAGCCTGGAAGTAAAGCCCCTTCATGTGTCGAAAGTAGCGCAAGGTGTGTTGATGCTCGAGACACGTGCAACGTGCAGCCCTTGGGAAGGTCATGGCGGCACAGCGCAGCACCAGGGACATGTATGATCTCTATGCGCAGCACTGAGCTAAATTTCAGACGCCATGTTTTTCCCAGAGGTGGCACGCACGCGGCACATGTCTCGAGCATTTCCACAACAATGAATGGCGCGCACTTTTCCCAGGATAGAGGGACTTTATTACCTGGGAGTACGCAGTGCCATTTGAATGCCCTGGTGCTCGAAACTACAAAAATCAACATGGCGGAGCAGCGAAATCAAAACCGAAACCGCAGGGCAGCGCCATTGTGCTTGGATGAATAAACGGTTCTTTTTTACCTGGTTTGCGCGTTGTTTTGCAAGGCCTCTGTTGTTTTGCTGCTGGTTTTCGCATTTCAGTGCTGGTTAATGTGCGTTGAAACGCACACAAGCCAGCATTCGAAATCGAGACCAGCAGCAAAGCAGCAGTAGCCTAGCAAAGCAACAAGAGACAAATGCACAACAAATATGCAATGCTTGCTCTTTTGCGTTCATTTTTATTCAACAGGCAGTAGAAAATGCAGAAGAAATTCCTCACTATTTTACACACAAGAATCAAAGAAATGAACAACAACAAAACAGAATGAAAAGTGGTTACGTGCGACGGTGGTGATATGCGTCCTTGCGGAAACACTTCACTAAAATTTACATAAAATCTTTGTAGGTATCGTGATCTTTTTCGAGCTTCTTGGCGTGTACTCAAGCCTTGCACCGTCCAACCACAAATGTAAAACCTGAAAAAAAAAAGTTAAATTGCTTGATTGGCACTTATATATGCTTGACATGGTAATATGAAATATCATATAATTCTCTATCCTTTCAAAGTATACGGTACATCAAGTTCAACACTGCGACACTAAATACTCGTGTCTCCCCTTGGTATAAATGCCTCTACGCTAAATTGACAATCATTTCGACTTTGACACATAATTAAGTATAGAATATAAGTAATTAAAGTAAAGACCGATGACTGTCTTGCAACTAAAGGACACTATATAAATGACGTCAGAAAACAGAAGCTCAGCCTCTTGGCATTAACTCTTCATCATGAACCTGTATTCGTTTTTAATCTTATCACTTAAATTTAGGAGTGCGTCACTGCATGCTAAACGAAACGGGAAACCAGTGCGAATCGCTCCTCGCTCATCCTCAGTTGATCGAAAAAAAAAAAAAATTTAGGCTCGGTTTCACTCCTCGCGAACAGATTTCCAACGTGCATACGAACACTCCCTCGGCCAGGAGCGCGAGCTAGCATGCGCTCCTGGCTTCGAGACGTTGAAGCCCTTCACAGCCGTAAGGCATTTTCACTCATGCATTTGAGGCTCCACGTGAACTTCATCGTATGTTTTATTATTTGCTACACAAATCACTGAAGCAGGCGATGGAGCAGACGATGTATCAGACGATGGTGCTCATCCGGGCTAGCTAGGGGCGCTGAGGTGATCTGCTAGTGATGACGTTCTCTTTACTTCTACATTTATCGATATATTTACACGAGTAAAAATGACAGGGAAAAAACATACAGACACACCGATATATCTTCTTTATCGATATATAGGTCAGGCTCATGCAAAAGCGGCAAAAACAACCCCTCACGCCGGGCCCCCCTTCCCCGCGAAGAAACAACAACAAAAAAACAAAAAAAGTCGGCGGCGCGCCGCATGTATTGGGCGGCGACGGCGGCGCAGAGCGGCGAGAGAAAAACGGGCGGCGGCGGCGCGACAGGTCTACTATGGACCCTATGGACTGGCAGGAGCGACGGGATCGGTGGAACGACGAACTTCCGTGGCGCTTGTCAAACGTTGGTTTCTCCTGCAGTGGGCAGGATGTTGTGCGATGACATCAGCGGGGGGCTCGAACGGCGCCCCGTCTCTTTCGTCAACGAGCTGGACGACCAGGATCTGCCGTACTTCGAGGTAGGCGAGAATACCTTTTCATCCTCCCTCGCATGGGCGCTGCCATCTTGGAATCACGTGAGGCGGCAGCCATTAGGTTGCTTCAACTTGTTGCTCCGCTCTCCCCTCCTTGCTTCGGTGGATGCGCTGTATTCGTTCGTGTTTTCGTCGTGTTTCATCGCAATTTCATGCCTTACTTCAGAAACTGTAGTCCGATACGTCTACTCTACAACTAAGAATATGCTCGAGGGCTCTATATTTTATATTCCGTCTTTAGTTGGGACCGAAGTTTTATCAAAAAGCTATCTGGCGATCGGTGCGGGAGCACAAAATTCAAAAGACGAACGAACGCGTAGAAACGGCCGAACCTATAAGACTTAAATGAGAGTAAAATATGAAGACAGACGATACCAAGTTTTCCTACCATGGAATGATAAAGTTGAGATGCTCAAAGACGACAAAGAGAACGGAGAGCGAAGACTCCGATCACTAACTGGATGCCTCCTGAAAAACAAAGCGCTC
This sequence comes from Ixodes ricinus, assembly GCA_037355805.1. Lineage (NCBI taxonomy): Eukaryota > Metazoa > Arthropoda > Arachnida > Ixodida > Ixodidae > Ixodes > Ixodes ricinus. The sequence continues at coordinate 10,321 of JAZHYW010025522.1, read as the reverse complement.
ATGAGAGACAACGGCACAGCAATACGGGAATATTTTGGGAATGGATTTGCAGAAAAACTTCCAATTAATGAAAAAAGCGAAAATCCTGTATACTAGATGCCACGCCGAACGGTTGTGCGACAGGAACGACTGACAACAAAATTGCGGGTGGTATTCGGCGCGTCCTCCAGCGTTGCAGGGGAACTTTCTCTGAATGACACCTTATTCAATGGAGCGAACTTGAATCCTGAATTAATAGACTTACTGATCGAGTTTCGTACACACAATGTCGTCGTAATAGCAGACATCGAGAAGGCGTTTTTACAGGTGACGTTGGCGGAGCAAGACAGAGGTGCCTTACGTTTTTTATGTGGTACGAGAACTACTTCCACAGCAAGGACATCAGCTTCCACCTCCGAAGCCTATTACACTGGAACCACCTGCCACCCGAAAAGATATTCGTTCACCATCGACATGGGCCAAGTCCTTTTGGGGGCAACATCAAGTCCGTTCTCTCCTGGCAGCAACGTTGAGACATCATTTCGACCTGAATGAACGAAGAATTTCCCGATATCCTCGAATATCCTAAAACAGCGCATGCCATGTTGACGACCTGGTAACTGGCGCCGACGATTGGGAAGGAGCCCAAGTACTGTGCAGAGAAACAAAAAAGATACTAGAAAAGGTGGGAATGAACCTATCTTAGAAAGTAGTAACCAAACGAACCAAGGTTGTTATTGGAATTAAAGCAAGAAGCTTCCGGCCAAGTGCAACTGCCCGGTACAAATTGGCCGTACAAAGGTTCTAGGCGTTGGTTGGGAAGCACAAACAGACGTCCTCAATTTTGACATAGAACCTCTAATTGACTTTCTGTGCTCACGTAAAGACAGCTAACGCTTCGTACTTTAGGCAACAGCTCGCATTTTTGACCCTATGGGTTTTCTGGCTCCTACCGTGACAACCATAAAAATGCTATTCTGGGAGCGAGGAGTTGAGTGGAATGAGGTATTACATTCAGAGTTATACGAAGCATGGGACAAGTGGTGTAAAGACCTCACTGCCTTGAAGGACGTCGCTGTTCCAAGACTCATCGTTCGCGACTTCTACGAAGACAAAACAGAAAAGGCGTGTCTTCTGCGATGCGAGCACAAAGGCGTACGGAGATGTAGCGTACGTGACATCGAAAGAGGAAGAAGAAAGGTGTGTGACTATTGTAATGGCGAAATCGAGAGTGGCACCCCTCAAGCGGTTGACCCTTCCGCGACTAGAACTTATGGGAGCATTAATTGGCGCTCGCGTGGCGCATTTTCTTACAAAGAAGTTGAAGATGGAAGGACTCCCAGTGTATTTGTGGACTGACTCCATGATCGTCTTTTATTGGATTCGGACTTCTGCAAACCGGTGGAAGCACTTTACTGCAAATCGTGTCTCAGAGATCTAAGGTTTGACGGAACCGATAAAATGGAGGCATTGCCCTGGTTCAGAAATCCCAGCACACGTGGACTTATGCCAAGTATCTGGTTGAGAGCAACACATGGTGGAATGGACCCATCTGGATTCAGTGCTCGGAATCATCCTGGCCAAGCCAGGTTGAGGAAAGAACAGAATGCGAAGAATACAAGGCTGAAGAAAAGAAGGACACTGTTGTTTTGTGAGCAAGTGTCGCCATCTATTGTCGCATAGTAAAAATATTTATCCTGTCGACTGCGCCATGTTGGGTAAAAACCATAATGATTTATTTATCAAACTGTACGACAGGTGGCAGTATGAATATTTGTACTATGCAACAACGCCGCAGTAATGAAGCTGGTAGAGTCCACCTCAACCATGCCAGCAACACACACCTTCTTCGTTTTCCAAGTGAGAATGCTGCGGCAGTGGTCCAACTCAGGACGCGAAGAAACCAAATGCCCGCTACTCTGTGAACTGCTTGTACACCGAAGGTCTTCACGCACCGATCGCCAACGCCATCATTAACGGCACAATAACAGTGGACGCTCTTTGTGATTGTGGATCAGAAGTCACGCTAATCCGGAAGCATGCCGCACCACCCGAGCTACCGGTGTTCGAATGGCAAAACGGACCAATCGAGACAGCAGCAGGACCCATCACACCCGCCGGATGGATCATCGCCCTGCGTGTCAAAGTTGGGAACATCGATTACATCATGCCACAAGTGGGACCATGTGAACACCTGCCTGTTGCCCTTGTTTTGGGTAATGACTGGAAATGGTTTGTCCAGGCCAGGTACATCATTGAGGTGGACGGAAGCTTCTGCATGATGACTCCGACATACATTCAGGAATTCACACGCATTAAAGCCCGAACGCTCACCGCAAACTGCATTTTCCAGTCCAGGCCAATGGAGGAATCGCTGCAAACTGATGTGGAACTCAGCACCTAGGGCCACAACAGAGACCTTGTTCTCAACCATGTCAATAGAGCCGCAACCGCAAATCACGACTTCCGGAGAATATATGCCCATGGATCATCAGAGTCCATCTGCACCCAACACCGAGCCAATCACGGATAAAGTGACCATACTCGCTTCTTTCCGCAACCGAGCAAGAAGAACTCGGCTCTCTTGTAAAAGAGTATGAAGATATCTTCGCACACCAGGCGAAGATCGGTCCCCAACGAGACGAACCTGCTGGTGGCGAGCCTAGAGGCGGAAACGTAGTACCGGGACCACGAGATAGCGGTGACGGACAGCCAGACAAGAAAACGTCATCACTGACCATTTGCCCCGCTACCCTCTCCTGACCAAACATGTCTCGCCGTGCTGATATCACAAGATTCAGAGCTTGTTCACACTCAGCAGACCGATGAGTACTGCCGCCAAGTCTTTGATCGGTGAGTCGGGGAATCGGTCGAAGCGGTCTTTTCTAGGCGCCCGACGACCTCTCAGACTTCGAAAAGGAAATCGTCAAAACAACTGGGTTTTGTGTCTGTGTATCGCAGTTTCGGTTGTGACACCGCCGGGACAGCCTTTCACGCAGAACCGGCGCGACGTGGCACGTCGCTCACAAAAGTCCACTACGCGTTCTCTTCGACCTCACACCGTTTCAAGGAATTTGGGGTCTGCTGAAAGGACCCTAAAATAACTTCAAACTCGAAAGTCAAGTGTCGTCTGCTCGCAGCGATAGGCGGCAGGCACAGAGGAAACCGATTGTTCGCGGGACGCCGGCGAACACGGCACTCTGAGTCAGACGGTTCGGAGGCGTCAGAGAAACTCGACTCGAAGGACGGCTCAGTATTTGACGTCACTGCACCGGCGCGGATCGCGCGGGAACTTCAAATTCGGCATTTGAAAATTGTTTATTTATTTATTTTTATTTTGTTTTTACTTCGCAAATACTGAATTCTCACGTTTCGAATTTTGAGGGCAATGTCCAGGCATCGTTTTTAATTATTTCGGATAATAATAATAATAATAATAATAATGATAATAATAATAATAATAATAATAAAAGATTTTGACGCGGGCTACGACGAAAGCGCCACCACGCTCGCACAAACGGACGGGGCCGGCTTTCCGATGCGCGGCTAATGCGGAGCTTCTCAACTGAGCCGATTAACGTTGGCGAGTGCGGCCACCGGGCGGCCATGTTGCATGTCGAAAAATCGCCTTTTTGGACCGTTGCGGAGTCTGGTGGCAACGTTCTGAAGACACGGTTTCTACTCGTACGTCGTCATTCGCCGAAGAAGTTCTTTAAAACCCCTGTAAGCGGTAAGATTTGCCGTTGAGAACACGGAAAGTTTTACGGAAATGCAGTGCCGCGGAAAACGGCACCAGCTCGTCGAAAGGAAGTTTCGCCGGTCTCGGGGCGTGATCAAAGCCGCCTTGGCACGCCAAAGTGCTGCGTATCTGTGTCTTCGCACGCTTGATACCGATCAAGAATCGACGCCGTGTGTGTGTGTTTCTCGAGTGCAATGTGCGTGAAGACGTATGTGCCGTGGGAGCTGCATTTTACTTTACGACGACTATATTTGTAACTTGCGGCACTCGCGGTTCAGAAACGAGTTTGATCCAGTGTCGACGGAAGAGGCGGATGGGGGTACGGCGGCGGCGACCGCGACAGAACGCACACGACCATATGGGTCGCGTTTAAAAAAATTTTCCATCTCGCCAGTTTCATATTTTGGTCTTCGAAAACGTACCTTGCTCTACAGCGTTGCTCTGTTTGTACTGTCATGTGATCCATTCTAGTAGATTTGGAACATAGCCATGGTTAATAATGCATAAAAGTGCAGATCCCCCCCCTCCCTTTATTGATAGCAACTCACCGGAACAGCTGGACGATCCAGAACTTCGTGGCCGATATATGATGCAAAGACATCTACGCGCGACAGATCTTCAATACGTTGTCGCGTTGTCGATTCTTGATCGGTATCCAAGCGTGCGAAGGCACAGAGACGCAGCACTTCGGCGTGCCAAGGAGGCCTTGATCACGCCGCGAGACCGGCGAAATTTGCTTTCGACGAGTTGTGCCTTTTTCCTGCTGCACTGCGCTTCCGTAAAAATTTCGACGTGTTCTCAAAGGAAAATCTCACTGCTTACACAAAATGATTTTTTTTTTGGGAGCGATTGACGGAACGAGTAGAAACCGTGTCTTCAGCTTGCTACCGCCAGCCTCCGCAACGCTCCAAAAGGCGATTTTTCGACATGCAAGATGTCCGTCGGTGGTCGTACTCGCGGTGCGGCGGAGGAAGACGAAGACGAGTGAAAGTCAACACGGAAGCCCACCGAGCTCCGCGATTTTTCTCAGTTTTCATCGAAAGCTCACCACGGATCCTCTACAATTGTGCCAAGGAGGTACATAAGATCACCCGGCACTGGGCGGCCACCCAGCGGCCCACCGAAGACTCCACAGTCGGCACAGTCGTGTTTTGAAATCGACCGCTCACGGTCAGGGGCATATCTTCAAGCAAGGACGCTGCATCCGTCCTCGCCCGAGACCACTAAAAGGCTGCAGAATGGACACTCAAGAGGCTCCGTCGGAACAGGAGTGGCGATTGGTCGGATCCGACCAACGCCTAAAAGATAACATCACAGTCGTAATGAAGTTCACTGACGGCACGGCCCTGGGGACCCTCCCGCCTGATACAATCGGCAATAGCGTTCTCCAAGCAGCCGGCCTCAACTCGGCTGAAAGAAAAGACACCTTTATCAAGATAAGAACGATCCAAAATCTTATCGCGATAGACACCTACCGCCAGTCGGCAGCGGAGAAGATTCTCCGTCTCCAAGAAGTCCAGATGCATGGTCAAACGCGCAGCTTGATCGTCTATCAAGCCAGTGGAAAAGACACAATCAAAGGAGTCATCAATGGTATCCAAGTGTCTGTCCCAGACGAAATAATCCAACGCTCACTGGAGGTCCAGGGAGCCAAGATCCTCCAAGCGCGAAGAATCGCATCGTCCAAAACTATTTTGATAACCCTGGAGGGCAACCGCCTTCCCCGATATGCTCTTTACGGTAGGGTAGTCATGAGACTGTACCCCTACAGACCCAGAAGCCTTTTCTGCCACATCTGTGCCGTCATAGGCCACCGAGCAGATGTGTGCCCCAACAAGCCCCATTTCACCACCTGTCTTAACTGCGGAACCAAGCTCCCACCGGGATCATCGGAAAACACGCCACACAACTGCGAGATTCAGTGTCAAAACTGTGGCGGGGAACATCCAGCCAACTACCCCCAATGCCCAGCACGTCAAGAGGCAGACCACGCTCGAAGGGAGGAAGAGCGCAACAGGAAGCGGCGCCAACAAGCCCCACCCAAGAAAGACCCTGAAACACACCCCAGAGGAAGATCGCGCAACCGTGACAGGTCACAGAGGAGACGCAGCAAGAGCGCAACGGGAATCCAGTGGCCAAGCCTACCAACAAACAACAGGTACTGGAGCCTCCGTAGCCCGGAAAGGGCAAGGAGCAAAAGCAAGGACCATAAAAAACGAGACGACAGCCGCCCACGCCAACAAGCAGAGACTTTTGCCAAGGACCGACAAGTCCCCCTGAGAAATCCGTCAACCACACAGAGGTCGCAGATCCACCCATGGAACGGGCGGAGCTGGAGGGTGAGTGGGCAACTTCCTGTCCCAGCCGCTGAGGTCACCCCTAGCCAAAAAACACCAGCACCCATCTTAAGCCCCGCAACGCACTATAACCTAGCACTGGAAGCAGCCAAAGAGGCTCCTTCTCAAGTCAACCTTATCAATGCAATGAAAGCAGGCATAGGAAAAACTCAGGAAACCAAAACTCCCGCAACACAGGGCGAGGTAATGACAGAGATTCTCAACAGGCTAGACCTTTTCCAAAAAGAACTGCAACAAAGAGATGAGATATTTCATCAAGAGCTTCAGAAGAGAGATCGCCTTTTGCAAAGTATGCAACAAGAATTCCAAAAACGTGATATTATCCTAGCAGAGAAATTCGCCAGTCTAGCGGCAGGACAAACACAACTCGAAAAGTCATATAGCAGGCTCGAATCAATCCTTAACTCGCTTAGAAAGAGACCATCAAACCCGGATACGGACTCGGTAGAGAGTCCCTGCAAAGTAACTATCCCTGAAGTCACCACCCAGAGTACACCAACAACTATGCAATATGAATAATCTCAACCAGCCACAGAAAATCAACCCTAACAACGTGCTATCAATATGGCAGTGGAATTGTCGAGGACTACGAAAGAAAAACGGTTTACTCAAACAATACATTCAACAAACAACAAAAGCACCTGATATCATTCTAATACAGGAGAGCAATGGCTTAATGAACATACCGGGTTACAACTTATTTAGTCAACCTTGCATACAAAGAGTCAAAGGAAACAACCCAGGTAACACTGCTCCTCGAGGAAAAGTCGCTACATATATACATAAGAGCCTAGACGCTATCCAAATGGACACCACGAACCTAAACACACAAGAGCAAGAATACGTCGCTACCAAGATTAAAATCACAGATTATGAGCTCGTAATACTAAACGCATACTGGCTTCCTAATAAGGCACACAAGAAATGGAATGACCTAGACCGATTCATTCGAGAAAATAACAGGCACCCCTTACTTATTGCGGGGGACTTTAACAGTCCTCATGCCAGTTGGGGATACGCCTACACCTCGCCCAATGGCAGGAAGCTAGAATCAGTCATGTCTAATAGGCAGTTAACCCTCATGAACGACACCACATCTGCCACACGACAAGGTAACAGCATAGAAAGAGATACCATTCCAGATTTAGCTTGGTTTAGAGGAAAACTCAACTGCGAATGGGAGAACCTCTTAGAAAATCTAGGTAGCGATCATTATATTCTGAAGATAACCATTCAAATCCATAGAAGAAATAGAAAAAATGTTAAGGGTACGAAAATAAAAATCACCAAATGGGATCAAATGAGAAAAGAGCTAAGAGAATCTTTGGAGAAAGAGCCACACATGAACTGGAACCAAGGACTAAATTTCATACGTAATAGCTATAAACATAACACGAAAGACGTCCTGAGCAACGAGGACGCGCCATATGTCGATTCCCATCTCCTCAATTTATGGGATAAAAGAAATAAACTCTGCAAAAAACTAAAAAAACAAAACAAAACAAATAGAGGCCTGAAAAAAGCCATCCAGATAATGACGGAGGAAGCCTACGAATACGCGAACAAGCTAGCAAATGAAAATTGGCTAACAACATGCGATCAATTAAATGGTCAACTGCATACTCGTAAAGTATGGCAGATTCTTAGAACGCTACTAGGACAGCCTAAAACAAGACATACTACAACTAAACTATGTCTTCACTATCAGGAAGGACCCAAGGAAGTAGCTGAAAAATTCGCAAACAAATTTTATCCTATCCAAAATGCTGCAACCATCCTCGGCAGTCGAGACGGAGGATAATTGCGACGAAGATGCTGAGGGTATCAATTCACCATTCTTGGAAGAGGAGCTACGGGTAGCCTTAAACAGCTTCAAACGCAACACCACCCCTGGAGAGGACGGTATAACGTATGGGATGTTAAAAAATCTACCAGATGAATATCTAGATCTATTACTTCAGGAAATCAACAGGGTCTGGAACGAGGGCAGTCTACCGCCTCAATGGAAAGAGGCACTAATCATTCCTATCCCAAAACCAGGGAAACAGCCCAACTCCATTGACAACTTTAGACCCATATCCCTAACGTCGTGCGTAGGAAAAGTAATGGAAAAGATGGTTCTCAGAAGACTGGAATGGCACATGGAAAGCCAAAATATCCTCCCAGAAACCATGATAGGATTCAGGAAACATGTCAGCACGCAAGATGCAATGTTACGACTTAAACAACATATTTTTGATAATCCAAGCTCGGTGCAACTCAGGACTGTTGCAGGGATTGATATGAGCAAAGCGTTCGACGGGGTTTTGCACACCACCATACTAAACAATCTTAAAGAAATTGATCCCGGTCGAAAAATATATAACTACATTAAAGATTTTCTCTCGAACAGGAAGGCCAAGATTAAGCTGGACGACTTTACCTCAGACAGCCACCCTATCACAAGGGGAACCCCGCAGGGCTCTATACTCTCCCCAACACTCTTTAACATAGTAATGAAAAATCTACCTAGACAGCTGAACCTCATTCAAGGACTAGAACACAGCATATACGCAGATGATATCACAATATGGACGACCACAGGGTCTCCAGGAGAACAAGAGGAAATAATGCAGAAGGGCATAGATACCATCCAAGACTATGCATCCTCCATTGGACTCACTTGCTCAGCCGAAAAATCTGAATACGTTGTGATTACCCAGGACACAGCCAGTAGAGCATCCGAGTACAGAGGAATGATAAACCTGACGATAGATGGGAAACCATTACCCCGGAGAAATTCTGTGAGAATACTGGGATACCTACTACAAAATGACGGCAAATTCAATCTTACCATAAATAAACTAACAAGACAAATAGAACAAATTCTTGCCATGTTACGAAGAATTACCAGACAGAAGAGAGGCATGAAGGAACACGAACTGCGTAAAGTTATCGAAGCGCTAATATACTCCAGAGTAATGTACCACTTGCCATACATTACACTAACCAAAACACAGCACGCCAAACTAGAAACAGCACTCCGAAAGGCCACCCGATTGGCGCTAGGGGTACCCAGATACGCAGCCAACCATAAAGTGGAAGCCACAGGACTCTTTTAACTCACTAAATGATAGAATAGATATACACAAACTTGGGCAAGAACAAAGGCTAAAAACTTCAACCCAAGGCAGGAAAATCCTTCAAAACCTCGGCTATGATGTAACAAACCTTCACTCCATCCCCTTGGAAGCCCCCCTTGGTACCAACTCCCCAGAATCATAGTTGACCCGATCCCCAAGAATATGCATCAAACAAGAGATATAGAGAGAAGAATAGATAGGGTCAAACGCCTCCAGAAAGAGGAGGAACACTCAAATGCAGTATTTTATTATACAGACGCCAGCTACAGCACGGAGCACTGCACTATTGCGATATGGAGCCGGAATAAAACAGTGACCCGCAAGTATCAGAGAGCCCCAACGCCCATGCACGCCGAGTTGCTAGCCATAACAACAGCCATAACTGAACTCATGAAATATGAGAAAGAATCTATAATTAGAACCGATAGCCAAGATGCCTGCAGAGCTATCCTGAATAACGATTTACCTACATACATTCACAACACGCTACAACGACACATGCATAGCTACCCGCTTCTAAAAATCAAGATCCAATGGGTTCCAGGACATCAGGGACTGAGAGGGAATAGCCGAGCTCACGAGCTCACCCGCGAATCAAATCCGGGACCCCTCTACCCTGGCCCGAAGAGTGTGAATATGAACCAAAAGTGGAAAGGAAAACTCTACATAAAGCTAGAAAAGAAATCCTTAAGGACAGGCGAAGAATTTCCTCTCTTCTACCCTCACCATCATATACACATTCAAGAGAAGAGGCATCCCTCATTAGAAACGCACAAACACACACTTTACTCACCGAGCAGTATATTCATTACTTCGCCAATGCTCCAGGACACCCCAGCTGCTCCCATTGCGGTGGATACCCCTCGAACCAGCATACATTCTGGGACTGCCCAGCAGCCCACCAGAGTCGACATGAATCCCTCTCCCATTTACCTTACGACCTCACTCCAAGCGGCTGGGAGGAATGGTCCTCCCCCTCCAGAACTCCAGAAGCTGTGGTGGCCATCCCTCGTTCATCACATTCAAACTATGATGGGTGACGGAGACCGGCACCACTACATAGGCCCGGACCTGGGCTAAGGTCGAAGAGCTTCCCTCTTCGGTTAAAATAAAGTTTCTCTCTC
>JAZHYW010025521.1:0-22856 GCA_037355805.1 Ixodes ricinus | reverse complement strand
CCTGACACCAGTCTTCTGAAGTGGAACTTTTGTGGGAACAAGGTGATTTTCCTAGTCGTGTGTTAGAGTAGACACATAGGAAGGAACTCAACTACTATTCCCTCACTAACTTCACGCTAAATTTGCAGAGAGGAGTTCGCCAGCCTCATCGAGCTGCACGTACTCCGGCCGCTCAGACTCGCGGAGTTCCTGTGGCCACCCTGACGACCAGTCTTCTGAAGTGGAACTTTTGTGGGAACAAGGTGATTTTCCTAGTCGTGTGTTAGAGTAGACACATAGGAAGGAACTCAACTACTATTCCATCACTAACTTCACGCTAAATTTGCAGAGACGAGTCTCGCCAGCCTCATTGAGCTGCACGTACTCTGGCCGCTCAGACTCGCGGAGTTCCTGTGGTCACCCTGACCACCAGTCTTCTGAAGTGGAACTTTGGGGAACAAGGTGGATTTTCCTAGTCGTGTGTTAGAGTAGACACATAGGAAGGAACTCAACTACTATTCCATCACTAACTTCACGCTAAATTTGCAGAGAAGGAGTCTGCCAGCCTCATCGAGCTGCACGTACTCCGGCCGCTCAGACTCGCGGAGTTCCTGTGGTCAGCCTGACGACCAGTCTTCTGAAGTGGAACTTTGTGGGAACAAGGTGATTTTCCTAGTCGTGTGTTAGAGTACACACATAGGAAGGAACTCAACTACTATTCCATCACTAACTTCACGCTAAATCTGCAGAGAGACGAGTCTGCCAGCCTCATTGAGCTGCACGTACTCTGGCCGCTCAGACTCGCGGAGTTCCTGTGGTCACCCTGACGACCAGTCTTCTGAAGTGGAACTTTTGTGGGAACAAGGTGATTTTCCTAGTCGTGTGTTAGAGTAACACATAGGAAGGAACTCAACTACTATTCCCTCACTAACTTCACGCTAAATTTGCAGAGACGAGTTCTTGGCCTCATTGGAGCTCCACGTACTCCGGCCGCTCGAGACTCCTGCGGAGTTCCTGTGGTCACCCTGACGACCAGTCTTCCGAAGTGGAACTTTTGTGGGAACAAGGTGATTTTCCTAGTCGTGTGTTAGAGTACACACATAGGAAGGAACTCCAACTACTATTCCATCACTAACTTCACGCTAAATTTGCAGGAGACGAGTTCGCCAGCCTCATCGAGCTGCACGTACTCCGGCCGCTCAGACTCGCGGAGTTCCTGTGGTCACCCTGACGACCAGTCTTCTGAAGTGGAACTTTGTGGGAACAAGGTGATTTTCCTAGTCGTGTGTTAGAGTACACACATAGGAAGGAACTCAACTACTATTCCATCACTAACTTCACGCTAAATTTGCAGAGACGAGTTCGCCAGCCTCATTGAGCTGCACGTACTCTGGCCGCTCAGACTCGCGGAGTTCCTGTGGTCACCCTGACGACCAGTCTTCTGAAGTGGAACTTTTGTGGGAACAAGGTGATTTTCCTAGTCGTGTGTTAGAGTACACACATAGGAAGGAACTCAACTACTATTCCATCACTAACTTCACGCTAAATTTGCAGAGACGAGTTCGCCAGCCTCATTGAGCTGCACGTACTCTGGCCGCTCAGACTCGCGGAGTTCCTGTGGTCACCCTGACGACCAGTCTTCTGAAGTGGAACTTTTGTGGGAACAAGGTGATTTTCCTAGTCGTGTGTTAGAGTACACACATAGGAAGGAACTCAACTACTATTCCATCACTAACTTCACGCTAAATTTGCAGAGACGAGTTCGCCAGCCTCATTGAGCTGCACGTACTCCGGCCGCTCAGACTCGCGGAGTTCCTGTGGTCACCCTGACGACCAGTCTTCTGAAGTGGAACTTTTGTGGGAACAAGGTGATTTTCCTAGTCGTGTGTTAGAGTACACACATAGGAAGGAACTCAACTACTATTCCATCACTAACTTCACGCTAAATTTGCAGAGACGAGTTCGCCAGCCTCATTGAGCTGCACGTACTCTGGCCGCTCAGACTCGCGGAGTTCCTGTGGTCACCCTGACGACCAGTCTTCTGAAGTGGAACTTTTGTGGGAACAAGGTGATTTTCCTAGTCGTGTGTTAGAGTACACACATAGGAAGGAACTCAACTACTATTCCATCACTAACTTCACGCTAAATTTGCAGAGACGAGTTCGCCAGCCTCATTGAGCTGCACGTACTCTGGCCGCTCAGACTCGCGGAGTTCCTGTGGTCACCCTGACGACCAGTCTTCTGAAGTGGAACTTTTGTGGGAACAAGGTGATTTTCCTAGTCGTGTGTTAGAGTACACACATAGGAAGGAACTCAACTACTATTCCATCACTAACTTCACGCTAAGTTTGCAGAGACGAGTTCGCCAGCCTCATTGAGCTGCACGTACTCTGGCCGCTCAGACTCGCGGAGTTCCTGTGGTCACCCTGACGACCAGTCTTCTGAAGTGGAACTTTTGTGGGAACAAGGTGATTTTCCTAGTCGTGTGTTAGAGTACACACATAGGAAGGAACTCAACTACTATTCCATCACTAACTTCACGCTAAATTTGCAGAGACGAGTTCGCCAGCCTCATTGAGCTGCACGTACTCTGGCCGCTCAGACTCGCGGAGTTCCTGTGGTCACCCTGACGACCAGTCTTCTGAAGTGGAACTTTGTGGGAACAAGGTGATTTTCCTAGTCGTGTGTTAGAGTACACACATAGGAAGGAACTCAACTACTATTCCATCACTAACTTCACGCTAAATTTGCAGAGACGAGTTCGCCAGCCTCATTGAGCTGCATGTACTCTGGCCGCTCAGACTCGCGGAGTTCCTGTGGTCACCCTGACGACCAGTCTTCTGAAGTGGAACTTTTGTGGGAACAAGGTGATTTTCCTAGTCGTGTGTTAGAGTACACACATAGGAAGGAACTCAACTACTATTCCATCACTAACTTCACGCTAAATTTGCAGAGACGAGTTCGCCAGCCTCATTGAGCTGCACGTACTCTGGCCGCTCAGACTCGCGGAGTTCCTGTGGTCACCCTGACGACCAGTCTTCTGAAGTGGAACTTTTGTGGGAACAAGGTGATTTTCCTAGTCGTGTGTTAGAGTACACACATAGGAAGGAACTCAACTACTATTCCATCACTAACTTCACGCTAAATTTGCAGAGACGAGTTCGCCAGCCTCATTGAGCTGCACGTACTCTGGCCGCTCAGACTCGCGGAGTTCCTGTGGTCACCCTGACGACCAGTCTTCTGAAGTGGAACTTTTGTGGGAACAAGGTGATTTTCCTAGTCGTGTGTTAGAGTACACACATAGGAAGGAACTCAACTACTATTCCATCACTAACTTCACGCTAAATTTGCAGAGACGAGTTCGCCAGCCTCATTGAGCTGCATGTACTCTGGCCGCTCAGACTCGCGGAGTTGCTGTGGTCACCCTGACGACCAGTCTTCTGAAGTGGAACTTTTGTGGGAACAAGGTGATTTTCCTAGTCGTGTGTTAGAGTACACACATAGGAAGGAACTCAACTACTATTCCATCACTAACTTCACGCTAAATTTGCAGAGACGAGTTCGCCAGCCTCATTGAGCTGCATGTACTCTGGCCGCTCAGACTCGCGGAGTTCCTGTGGTCACCCTGACGACCAGTCTTCTGAAGTGGAACTTTTGTGGGAACAAGGTGAGTTTTCCTAGTCGTGTGTTAGAGTACACACATAGGAAGGAACTCAACTACTATTCCATCACTAACTTCACGCTAAATTTGCAGAGACGAGTTCGCCAGCCTCATTGAGCTGCACGTACTCTGGCCGCTCAGACTCGCGGAGTTCCTGTGGTCACCCTGACGACCAGTCTTCTGAAGTGGAACTTTTGTGGGAACAAGGTGATTTTCCTAGTCGTGTGTTAGAGTACACACATAGGAAGGAACTCAACTACTATTCCATCACTAACTTCACGCTAAATTTGCAGAGACGAGTTCGCCAGCCTCATTGAGCTGCACGTACTCCGGCCGCTCAGACTCGCGGAGTTCCTGTGGTCACCCTGACGACCAGTCTTCTGAAGTGGAACTTTTGTGGGAACAAGGTGATTTTCCTAGTCGTATGTTAGAGTAGCACACATAGGAAGGAACTCAACTACTATTCCATCACTAACTTCACGCTAAATTTGCAGAGACGAGTTCGCCAGCCTCATTGAGCTGCACGTACTCTGGCCGCTCAGACTCGAGGAGTTCCTGTGGTCACCCTGACGACCAGTCTTCTGAAGTGGAACTTTTGTGGGAACAAGGTGAGTTTCCTAGTCGTGTGTTAGAGTACACACATAGGAAGGAACTCAACTACTATTCCATCACTAACTTCACGCTAAATTTGCAGAGACGAGTTCGCCAGCCTCATTGAGCTGCACGTACTCTGGCCGCTCAGACTCGCGGAGTTCCTGTGGTCACCCTGACGACCAGTCTTCTGAAGTGGAACTTTTGTGGGAACAAGGTGATTTTCCTAGTCGTGTGTTAGAGTACACACATAGGAAGGAACTCAACTACTATTCCATCACTAACTTCACGCTAAATTTGCAGAGACGAGTTCGCCAGCCTCATTGAGCTGCACGTACTCCGGCCGCTCAGACTCGCGGAGTTCCTGTGGTCACCCTGACGACCAGTCTTCTGAAGTGGAACTTTTGTGGGAACAAGGTGATTTTCCTAGTCGTGTGTTAGAGTACACACATAGGAAGGAACTCAACTACTATTCCATCACTAACTTCACGCTAAATTTGCAGAGACGAGTTCGCCAGCCTCATTGAGCTGCACGTACTCTGGCCGCTCAGACTCGCGGAGTTCCTGTGGTCACCCTGACGACCAGTCTTCTGAAGTGGAACTTTTGTGGGAACAAGGTGATTTTCCTAGTCGTGTGTTAGAGTAGACACATAGGAAGGAACTCAACTACTATTCCATCACTAACTTCACGCTAAATTTGCAGAGACGAGTTCGCCAGCCTCATTGAGCTGCACGTACTCTGGCCGCTCAGACTCGCGGAGTTCCTGTGGTCACCCTGACGACCAGTCTTCTGAAGTGGAACTTTTGTGGGAACAAGGTGATTTTCCTAGTCGTGTGTTAGAGTACACACATAGGAAGGAACTCAACTACTATTCCATCACTAACTTCACGCTAAATTTGCAGAGACGAGTTCGCCAGCCTCATTGAGCTGCACGTACTCTGGCCGCTCAGACTCGCGGAGTTGCTGTGGCCACCCTGACCACCAGTCTTCTGAAATAAACCTGTCATGGAACGAAGGTGAATTTTCTTTCTATGAGTTCAAATAGGGGAATAAGAGGACTTCAACCTCTTCTCCTTCGCTAAGTTCACATTAAATTTGCAGAGCGGATTTATACGGCTTCATTGGACCACACATACTCGTGCACCTTATTAGGTAACAGTCCACTAGGGGCCCATAATAAGTGGTGGCCGAATATTGTTTGTGCTATCCTTTTATTCCCATTTTTTTGTGAGCTTGCTTTTTTAACTGGTAGAAACAGCGCAACTTGACGAAGGACAAGAAACAAGGAGTATACAGGCAGGCGCTGTAAAAGTACACAGAGAGGCACGGTTTCTGCCAGCTAAGATGAACAACCAACTCGCCCAACTTTCCGCTTTGTTGAACTTGCCTTTTTACTTACAGTTTTTGTAAAAACCTTTCATTATTATTTTTCTTTGCAGTTGATCACAGCTACGCTTTACGTCAAGGTGCTGCTCCTGCTCAAGAGTCCAGCGGGGACGTGGCTGACATGGAGATTTCGGTTTCTTCACCGTCGCCTAGAGACTCTCTCTGGCTGTGCTGCTGGGCCTTCTCACAAATGTGAGTGGTTTCTATGATGCGAACTTTTTCTTTTGCAGTTTTTTTTTGTGAAATTATAAAAGGTCAGACTGCAAAAATAAAAAGCCAAGGCTCGAAAAACACCAGCGGATGCTAAACTTTATCTTGAGAGCTGATGGCGCAAGGGGTCACATAACACAAGACCGGGTATAGCTGGCAGCTACAAATCGAAGTTTATTCAAAGTTCACCAAATGTTTGTGTTTCACGGTATATTGTCATTGTCAAGCACACAAAAAGACAAAAAAAATGTTCCACACGCAGGTGTTAACACCATCAAATAAAAACAGCTCAACCGGTTTCACTGAATCATGAGTCTTCCCGCGAAACCTCACGTAAGACAGTGTTTTTGATTGTTACCGAAAAGCTGCCCTGGTCATATGTGTGTGATGCTGAGCCTGTCATGGTCCCTTGTCTTATCTGCCAAACATTAGTTGCCTGTTTTTGTGCGAGCGCTTCACTGTTACAGTGCCATCGGCATAAGTAAGGTATGGTCAAGCTTTAAAAAATTGCATTTCACAGTTTGGATGCCTATTCTGACTTGCATGTTTCTGTGTGCGCCCTTGTCTTTTGGACTATCAGGTCTCTGGCCAACATGAAGCGCCTAGTCCGACATAAAGATGTACTGCTGCTTTCCTTAACTTGAATTGCATATGTGTAGTCTGTCATACTTGCTGTTCTTGTTTGAAGACATTTCAAATCATTGAAGAGTATTTTTGAGTGTGAATAGATCACACATTTAATAAATTGATGGCGAATGTAAGATTTTCTTGGAGACCTGATCTGGTTCATTTGTCAAATTGCAGCACCCGGCAAAAGCCGCAGCATCGACAAGAAGAAGGTGAACGCCCTGAGAACCAAGGTGCGACAGCTTCAAGAGCGTAACAAGAGGCTGCAAAGAAGGCTGCAACGACAACGTCAAATGAGGACTGTTGCCGAAGTCGTTAAGAGTGTCCGCGTTCATGTGTCTCCTGCTGTCGCTGCACTCGTTGAAGCCCAGCTTAGAATGAGCAATGTGAGCCGGTTTGGCCGGAGATGGATACAGCAGCAAAGTGTAAAGCTAGGCAGCAAGTGCACAGGCTACGTACGTGAGACCTCTCAGAGTACTTTTTAAAGCAGTGTAGGCATGTTCTATTCGAACCTTTCATTTTCTTCGGTTTCTTGAGGAGTAATGTAGTCTTCTAACTGATTCACATATATAGCGTTTAAAGCTGTGAAGCAACACTGGCTTATGAAGTGCAGCATACCACAGGGCTCCAAGATGGTTTACTCCACTTGGCTTCCTTGACCTGCACCAAACAATCGTTGCGTTACAGTGTAGCAGCACGAGCAGATGCAAGTTAAAATATTTTCAGCATTATGGTACAGTGCCCAAGGACTGCGTAGACAAGTGTAGTTTTTTTCTGTGTATTACTGTGGTGACCACAGTTGTCCACGGAACACTGTGAAACCTCCGAGTTATTAGTGGCTGCCTGTAATCTGTCAATGTCCTCACAACATCCAGCCGATTGTACATTGTCTTATTGTGTTATAATGGGCCTTAATGTACCGATCTACTAGTTTTCTTCCACCATTACACTTTCAAAATAGTGAATACAGATTGTATGATTCTAGTGAGTAATCTGATTGAATGATTGTAAGTGAATAAAACAAATAAAACGCGACTGTTAATGCGACGTGGGACTTGCATTAGAGTTACTGTAGTGTATTTCATACGCAACACACTCCAGCAATTTGATTCACTCTTTTTTTGTGAAATTACATCATTCGCTTTAAGGTTTCCCACATATTTCCGAGGTATCCTGAAGGAACAAAGAGCAAAACACTGTGGCTCGAGTTTAACCACAGTGCAAAGACACGGTGGTGTGACGAAATGAAACTACTCTCATAGCAGGTCGGCTAACAAAGTCGGCTGCAGAAAAAAACATTTCGAACAAAATATAAGAGCAAGGGCAAATAAGGGCGTAAACGATCCAGTATAGAGTAAACATCCAAAGAAAAACCCGAGACTGCAGGTAAAAAGAACGACACACATAAAAAAGTATCAAACAAAGCTCAAACACAAAGCTATGTTTGAGACTTTCTAGTGTATATGTCGTTCATTTTACCTGTAGTCTTTGGAATTTTTTTGTTTAATTTTCGCGCAAAACCGCTTGCACGCATGACGTCACGTTTTTTTTCGGAAGTGTTGTCATTTCCTGTTTATTTTTGTTCCGCCGGAAGTGTCCCCGCGACTCATAGATGGCGCTAAAGCAGCCCCATGGGCCGCCATTTTTTCGACATGTGGGCTTCTATGGAAGCTTCGCTACCCATGTACATACCTTGGCGACACTACAGTCGTTGCGCGGGTGTAAAAAAGCAAAACATAAAGATAAAAGGTGTGCGCGTCAGAGGAGGAGGGAGCAGAAGGCGCTATCTTTCTTATTCAGGGGCGTTATGAACAGCTAAGTTATGGCGCCATCTAGTGGGACAGCGCAAATTATATCGGTAGCATCAGGCGCGGCCCGGGTGACATGGTCGAATATATAGAGCTGGTCGTGGGTTGAACTACAGTGAATAGGGCAGGGTTAGTGTTGGGACCGGAGCGGCTCGCCTGAGGTGTTTAGTGTAGATAGCGATTGGTGTTGACACCTTCGCATCGACAGTACAGAGCCGTATATGGGGAAAGTTTGGCCAGTTTATGATCTCGCCGCCGTAACACTCCCTCCCGGGTGAGCCAATCAGCCCCCGGCGCAAAGCGAGAGGCGTGTGCGCAAGCGCTTGAACTCCCGGCTGCTCCCAGCTGAGCGGTGAGGGCCGCCATTTTCATTCATTCACCCGGCGGAATGCATGGGATCGACATCCGAATCTCGGTTCTTTCCTTTTATTTGGCAGGCTCTCGCAAGAAAATGATAATGTCACGATGGTGAAGGAGACGTTGGCAACGGTGAACCCAAGAAGGGTTTAATGAGCGGACTGCAAAGCAGGATCAAAGAAAAAGGCGAAGGGCCGGTGCGGTCGATCTGCTTGCAGTTCTTCAAGTTGCGCGGGGCACGAGAGGGCGCCAGGCGCGAGCCCCGTGCAGAGGGTGTATCTCAAAACGTCCCATTCGCATTTGAACCTTGCACATTTCGTCCCATTCTCATTTGGTCCTTCTCGTTTGAACCTTCTCATAAGATCCGAATCGTGTTTTTCGCAACTGGGCCCATTCTCATTTTGCCCGTTATCTGAAAACGTCCCATTCGCATTTTGACCGTGCGCATTTCGTCCCATTCTCATTTGGTCCGCCTTGTTTGAACCTTCTCATAAAATCCAAATTGTATTTTTCGCAACTGGACCCATTCTCATTTCGCCCGTTCGCGCTACGACCGAATGGCAGTAGTTCGTCATGCTTCTAACGTCGTTATGCCTTCGCGGCTTTGTTGATAAGCCTTACCTTGCTTGGGCCCCCAACATACCATCAGCTATATGTTATGTGTAGAGGTACGCACTGAGAATCGTACAGTGACGCCTGCTTCCCTTCCTCTAAGCAAACGAGAAAAAAATAGCGATGAACATTTAATTTGGAAACTTCGTTTGAACAGAAATCGCGTACATAATAGCAGTGGTTCTCAACCATTGATATTTCGCGGACTCCTTGTAGAAAGGCGGAGATGATGGAGGACCTTGTTTGGGGAATAGAAAGGTATAGGTTATAATGATAATGATTTATTAAATGAATATAACTAATTGCTAGTGTGAAGTAGACTTATCTCATTGACATACACACGAGAGTACTCACCCGAAAATTGGAACGTTTCTTCTCAACGTGAAAAAGACAACTAATATTGCCGTGCTTGACTGTTGAGACAGGGCTTCGCGGACGCCTAGGATGCCTTCGCAGACCCCATTTGAGAACCACTGCATTATGGAAGTGGTGGCATTGTCCCAAGTCGAGAGACCTCCAACGACGTGACATTTCGGAATATGATCTGGCTGCGATAAATAGTTGGTCTGTTTTAGTGTCAGCTAGTAGCTTTTCACAACGACCTCAACGCACGGCTAAAATCCTTAGCAGAGAGAGTATGCCTGTAGCGTGGCACACACCCACACCAACGCATAAAATATAATAATGTATTTATTGATATTACCCTAAAAGAACGATTTTGGTATGGAAAGAGTCAAATGCGACGGGTCAAAGCAAGATATTTTTGAGAATGGCTGTTTTGATAGGACCAGGTGAGAAGGACGAAACGAGAACGGGCCCGAAGGAGGAAAGTTAGAATGCAAAAAACGAAACGAGAAAGGGCCAAATGCGACGGGTCAAAGCGAAAAGGTATTTTTGAGTATTTGACGACATGGTGGCGCTTGAAGACAAGGACAAAAAGGGGAGACTAGACAACACAGAGCGCTACTTCAACTGTTTATTTTTGGAAAAAGGGGGACATAAATACACTCAAACTGTTTCACCTCAGCCAATCCCAGGCCTCACCGTCGCCCGCAAAAACGCCAACTCCTTGTCTAACAAGTCAATGGAGGCAACGCTGACACATTGTGCTCCAGACTGTTTTATCAAGTCAGCTTCTATTATTTCTCTGACTGTCTTATCTTTGTGTCTGGATAAAATCGTGCACGTGCTGAACAAGGGCTTGCAACCGCAATCGTAACAATGCACTGAAAGATGACCGTCACGGTGATTATTAACATTCAAATTGTGCTCTCGCAACCTATCATTTAGGCACCTGCCTGTTTGCCCGATGTACTTTTTACCGCATGACAACGGAATCTCGTACACGACTCCCTCTGCGCAACCGACAAACGGGTTTCTATGTTTCTTGCCACAGCACAAGGGGCCTCTGCGAAAGGGGTTCGTTAATCTGCACAACTTGGCTAGCTTCTCCGGAGCCGAGAAAACAACCTTCGTGTTCACTCGATCAGCTATTTTCTTAAGGTTGTGCGCAGTTTTGTGCATATAGGGGACAACCGCTATCTTTTGTTTCTCTTTGACTAACCCCGGAGAAGGGTTATCTTGGGCACTCAGCCCCCTGAAAACCCCTTCCGCGACCGATACCAGCACATGCTTGGGATAACCGGCTGATAACAGGCGCTCCGACTGCTTCCCAGACTCGAACCTGTCACATGGATACACGATCTGCGAAGGGCGTTCAGAAAGCACAACTTCACAATCCCTCTTTTGACGAGTTTAGAATGGGATGACTTGTACGGCAACAGGGGCTTATTGGCCCTAGGCTGGTAGGTCCAACAAACATGATGATCGGACAGGGTTAGCTTGAGGTCTAGAAACTGAATGACGTTATCTATTGGAAGCTCATGCGTGAGCTGGAGGGGGAAAGGGCGTCTCCAAAAGTGGTCAAGAGACAGTCTACGACCGAGTGAAACCGGTCGTAGACTGTCTCGTCTAGTCTCCCTTTTTGTCCTTGTCTTCAAGCGCCACCATGTCGTCAAATTCCCAGTACCAACTAGCCCAACAATCCGCATTGATTCGTATTTTTGAGATTGGTTGTTTTGAGAAGGGCCGAGTGAGAAGGGCGAAACGAGAACGGACTCAAATGAGGAGGGTTGAAATGCGAAGGACGAAACGGGAAAGAACCAAATGCGACAGGTCCAAGGGAGAAGATCTTTTTGAGAATGGTTGTTTTGAGAAGGGCCAAGTGAGAAGGGCGAAACGAGAACGGACTCAAATTATAACCACCCCCGCGCAAAACCGAAAAAGACCGAGGCGCGCTGTCATGCGCGAACAATCGAGGCGTTTGTTAACTGTGGCATTAAGGCTGAACTCCATGGAACAAATTATGTGACGAATTAAAGAAGTGGCGCCATTCATTGTTGTAGAAATGCTCGAGGCACGTGCCGCGCGCCACTTCTGCGAAATTTATGGCGTCTGAACTCTAGCTCAGTGCTGCGCTGTGCCGCCATGATCTTCCCAAGGGCTGCACGTTGCAGGCGCCTCGTGCACCGACGAACTTTGCGCTACTTTTGAAACACGAAGGGGCTTTATGACGAATTAAAGCGCCCTTGATAAAGGCGTCTTTTACAAGTACCGCCAACCATTGTTGTGGAAATGCGCGAGACACGTGCCACGAGCGGGTGCTCCGCCGCCATTCGCTTCCAAGGACCGCTCATTTCAGTGCTGCGCCGCCATTTGCTTCCAAGGGCCGCTCGAGACACGGGCCTCGTGCACTCGAACATTTGACGCTACTTGCAAGACAAACGCAAACAAATCGAGGGCTTTATGACGAATAACTGGCGAACGCCGCCCGACGGCACGCTCGCTTTGCGCGCGACGTAGCAGCTACGGTGTTGATTGCGCGCGCAGAGCAAAAGCCGCCGGGCAAAATTCGTCGGTTATTCGCAGCATATTCGTCCCATGGAGTTCAGTCTTTATCCCCCTTTAAAAGAAGCAGCGACCCGATGCTTGAAGGTAAAGCTTCGTGGGAGTAGACGGGCAAATATGTTCTTTCAACATCTACCTGGCATAGTATGGTTTGGGGCGGACTACATGAACAACTTCTGGGTGCAAACGGCGTCGCCGTGATGGCGAGTTTTCATGGGGCATGACCTCGTAGGTTAATTGTGCAAGACGGTGGGCGACCTTGAACGGGCCGAAGTAGCGACGGAGGAGTTTCTCGCTACGACCTCGTTGGTGAATGGGGGTCCATACCCAAACTTGGTCGCCAGGTTGGTATTGTACGTCATTTCGTGCAAGGTTGCAGCGTCGGGCGTCGCGTTGTTGCTGGTCTTGGATTCGGATCTTTGCTAACTGGTGGGCCTCTTCTGCGCGTTGGAGGAACGCACCCACGTCGTCGGGATGGACGTCGTCTTCAACGTACGGTAACATGGCATCTAGTGTACTTTTGGCCTTTCTTCCGTATACGAGACAGGATGGCGTCATTCCTGTCGTCTCTGTCGTTTCCTGTCGTTTCGCGTACAGCATGCTGTACGCGAAAGTTACATAAGGTCAAATGTCGTCCCATGTTGTATGTTCGACGTTCACAAACATTGATAACATGTCTGCGAGAGTCCTGTTGAGGCGCTCAGTCAAGCCATTGATTTGGGGGTGGTAGGCAGTTGTCCGGCAGTGAGCGGTTTGGCTGAAGTGCAGAATGGCTTGCATGAGCTCGGCCGTGAAGGCTGTTCCTCGATCTGTGATGACGACCTCGGGAGCACCATGTCGCAGGAGGATCGCATGCATGAAGAATCGTGCTACATCCATAGCGGTGCCGCTGGGAAGGGCCTGCATTTCGGGGAAGCGGGTTAGGTAGTCGGTAGCCACGATAATCCATTTGTTACCGGAAGCAGAAGTAGGAAAATGACCTAGCAAATCCATTCCTACTTGTTGGAAGGGCTGCATGGGCGGCTCTATGGGCTTCAACGGTCCTGAAGGTCTTGTATAGGCGGCGCTTTTCGGCATTGGCATTCTCGGCAAGTGCGTACGTACTGAGCGACGTTGGTAGCGAGGCGTGGCCAGAAGTAGCGTTCATGGATCCTGCCGAGGGTACGCGTAAATCCCAGATGTCCCGATATTGGCTCGTCATGCGCCGCTTGAAGGATTTTGTCACGGAGGGCTGTAGGGACCACAAGTAGGTACTGTGCCTTGTTAGGAGCGAAAATTTTCTTTACGAGCATGTCGTTTCGCAGACAAAATGCGGATATGCCGCGCTTGAAGACTCTTGGGACTGTGGTGGTTTTGCCTTCAAAGTAGTCGATAAGCTTGTTTAGGTCTGGATCAGCTCGCTGTTGCTGAGCGAAGGTAATAGCACTCATCGCACATAGGAACGTGTCTTCGTCGTCCGTGTTTTCTGGTGGTGGGTCGACAGGTGCACGCGAAAGGCAGTCGGCGTCGGAGCGTTTGCGTCCCGACTTGTGTGGGACTATGAAGTCAAACTCCTGCAGCCTCAAGCGCCAGCGTGCGAGGCGTCCGGACGGGTCCTTTAAACTGGCGAGCCAACACAAATAGTGGTGATCAGTGACTACCTTGAAAGGCTTGCCATATAGGTAGGGGCGAAATTTGGAAATCGCCCATACGATGGCGAGGCAATCCCTTTCGGTTGTGGAGTAGTTTTTTTCGGCTTTGGACAAAGAACGGCTGGCGTAGGCGATAGCTTGCTTAAGTCCGTTCTGGTGTTAAAGGGGCTGTGCAACAATTTTCAGACTTTGGCCAATTAACCGCGGAAATTAATCGGCGTCACCTATGGAACGAAAAGCAGAAAACCGTATTTTCTTGCGAGCGCTAGTTCTTATTTAAAAAAAATGAAACAAATCGAAGGTCAAAGTGCCCTCCACTCTCCACGTCGGCTTTCGAGTGACGTATTCTGGAGGTTCACGTAGTTTCCTGGCTTCCCTTGGGAAGCGGGTGGTCTCTTCAGAGACCAGCCGCTTCCTCGGCGATTGTCAACTTTGAAAGGATTAGCCTCGTCGAAGGTCGCGGCGAGCGATGGACACAAGGGACCGTTCACCGCGGGGCTGGCGGCGAGTGTAGCAGCGGAGGGGGACAGGTTTTGTTGACTTCCGCGCACCCCCAGAGACGGTGTCATTTTAGTTCCCGTAACCGCGACAGGCGGCTGCAGATCGGCAAATAATTAGTTTTTTGCTTTGCGATTACGCAGAAGAATAGCAGTTTTTCGGGGAAAGGTGACGCGTTTTGGGTCACTTGGGCTTGCATCAACAATATAAAAAATGCAAACTGCCAGTTTTTTCAACATTAAAATCGTTGCACTGCCCCTTTAAACAAGAACGGCGCCGAGGCCTACAGAGCTGGCGTCGGTATGAACTGCTGTTTCGGCGTTCTCGTCGTAGTGGGCCAGTAACGGGGCGACTGTAGGCGCTTCTGAAGCCCTCGGAATGCATCTGCTTGCTCTGGCTCCCAGGTAAACGGTACATCATCGTGCGTCAAGCGCATGAGGGGCTCGGCAAGTTGAGAAAAGCCCTTGACAAAACGTCTGTAATAAGCGCAAATGCCTAGAAACCTACGAACGGCTTTTTTGTCCGCTGGCTGCGGGAAGCGTGCAATAGCTGCAGTTTTCTGGGGATCAGGATGAACTCCACTTCCACTAACGATGTGTCCGAGAAATTTTAGTTCTTCGTAAGCGAAGTGACACTTCTCCGTCTTAAGTGTTAGTCCTGAAGGCTTAATTGCTTCGAGTACCGTTTCCAGTCTCCGTAGGTGTTCATCGAAGTGCGTGGAGAACACGACAACATCATCGAGATATACGAGGCAGGTCTGCCATTTGAGCTCTGCCAACACAGTGTCCATAACTCTTTGAAACGTTGCTGGCGCTGAGCAGAGGCCGAAGGGCATGACTTTAAACTCATACAGTCCGTCGGGGGTTATGAAGGCTGTCTTTTCCCGATCCCTCTCGTCGACCTCGATCTGCCAATATCCCGTCTTGAGGTCCATCGAAGAGAAGTACTTGGCGTGGCTTAATCGGTCTAGAGTGTCGTCGATCTGGGGTAAAGGATAGACGTCTTTCTTAGTGATTTTGTTTAGCCGGCGATAATCAACGCAGAACCTGAGGGTACCATCTTTTTTCTTCACAAGAACGACAGGCGATGCCCAAGGGCTTTTCGAGGGTTGAATAATGTCGTCGGAGAGCATCTCTTTAACTTGATGTTGAATTGCCTCGCGCTCCTTGAATGAAACTCGATAAGGAGATTGTCGGAGGGGGCGTGCGTCCTCGTTAGTTATGATTCGATGTCTCGCAATCGGGGTTTGCCGGATTTTCGAAGAGGACGAGAAAGAGTCGTGGTAGCGTTGAAGTAGGTGCTGTAGTCGGTCCTGTTTTTCCCGAGACAACGCAGGGTTTACATCGAATGCAGGAGCAGCCTCTTCCGTCACGGAAATTGTCGAGGTTGTATCGGAGAGGGTCAGAGCGTTACTGACCTCGGCGGTGTCCTTTAGGGAAGCCAGTGAGGTGCCCCGGCCGAGATGTTGGTATTCCGAAGTGAAGTTTGTTAGCAAGATAATCGCTTGTCCTTGTTCAAGGCGAACGACTCCCTCGCAACCGAGATTCGTCGTTGAAGCAGCAGAGATCTATTGCTTTCAACGACTCCCTCATAATCACTCGATACGGCAGCTGTTACAGAGACAGGGACTCTTGAGCAGGGTGGTAACGTAGCATGCTCGTCGAGTACCGTAAGCGACGTCGGCTGGACGTTGGGCGGGACGGCGTGCTCTGTAGAAAATGTGACCGACTTTGATTTGAGATCGATGACAGCACTGTGCTCCAGAAGAAAATCCATACCCAGGATAACGCCCCGCGAGTACGTCCGCGGTACTGGTGCAAGATGAGGAACGTCGCAGGATAAGTGAAAGGGCGGATCGTAACCCTCGCTGTACATCGTCCGGTGGGAGTCACAAGATGACCTCCCGCTGTACGAATCAGAAGGCCGTCCCAGGGGGTCGTCACTTTCTTTAGAGCTTTTGAAAACTGTCCGCTCATAACGGAGTAGTCAGCGCCCGTGTCGACGAGAGCGGTTATGTCGCGTCCGTCGAGAGATACGTTCAGGTCGGCAGTGGTCGTCAGGACGTCGTTGGGACGTCGTGACGTCGAATCGTGGCTACGTCGGTGCTGGCTGGGAGGATGTGCGCGACCGCGCTGTACAGCAACCCCACCTCCAGGGGTTGCTGTCCTCAGTTTCCCCTACCGGGGCTGGCCGACCTGCGTTTCGCGGCTTCTGAAGAGGGATGGCGTTGTGCCGAAATAGGTCGACAAGGCAATGGAGATCGTGAGAAGCGGCGGGGTCATCACCCAGGCTCAGCTAAATAGTGTTGGATTTCTTGCGGTCGCTCTCCAACCCGGGGGCGTGGAGCGTCGCTAGAAAAACCTTGAAGTCGAAGTCGGCGGTATGGGCAGAAGCGGTATACGTGACCGGCTTCTCCACAGTGAAAGCAGAGAGGGCGGTGATCAGGCGTGCGCCAGATTTCGCTCTTCGGCGTGCCAGGACGTTGTGGGGTTGGAGGAACAGTGTTGGTGGGAGGCGGATAGTGATCTGATAATGGTTCCCATTGAGGATTCGGGAAGTGGGCAGGTCTACGAGCAGCGGCAGCATACGTCTTAGCCTGAGGTCGTTGTGCTTCTGGTGAAATATCCATTGAGCTCAACGCCTGCTGCAGTTCTTCTCCTGTTACCTCGGACAGTGATGAGACTTGAGGTTGTTGCGTCGTTGGAAATAGCTTCCGCAGCTCTTCGCGCACGACGATTCGAACGGTGTCCCGCAACGTCTGGGCGTCAACTCCAAGGGGTTCGGCGTAGGTGGCGGAAATCGCTGGCACCGGTCGATCGTACTGACTCGTTCGCATGTCAAGGGTCCGTTCAATGGTTGAGGCCTCGGCGACAAACTCCGCAATAGTCTTTGGAGGGTTGCGTACTAGTCCGGCGAAGAGCTGTTCTTTCACTCCCCCATAAGGATCCGGAGCTTTTTGTCTTCGAAGGAAGACGAAGACGAGTGAAAGTCAACACGGAAGCCCACCGAGCTCCGCGATTTTTCTCAGTTTTCATCGAAAGCTCACCACGGATCCTCTACAATTGTGCCAAAGAGGTACATAAGATCACCCGGCACTGGGCGGCCACCCAGCGGCCCACCGAAGACTCCACAGTCGGCACAGTCGTGTTTTGAAATCGACCGCTCACGGTCAGGGGCATATCTTCAAGCAAGGACGCTGCATCCGTCCTCGCCCGAGACCACTAAAAGGCTGCAGAATGGACACTCAAGAGGCTCCGTCGGAACAGGAGTGGCGATTGGTCGGATCCGACCAACGCCTAAAAGATAACATCACAGTCGTAATGAAGTTCACTGACGGCACGGCCCTGGGGACCCTCCCGCCTGATACAATCGGCAATAGCGTTCTCCAAGCAGCCGGCCTCAACTCGGCTGAAAGAAAAGACACCTTTATCAAGATAAGAACGATCCAAAATCTTATCGCGATAGACACCTACCGCCAGTCGGCAGCGGAGAAGATTCTCCGTCTCCAAGAAGTCCAGATGCATGGTCAAACGCGCAGCTTGATCGTCTATCAAGCCAGTGGAAAAGACACAATCAAAGGAGTCATCAATGGTATCCAAGTGTCTGTCCCAGACGAAATAATCCAACGCTCACTGGAGGTCCAGGGAGCCAAGATCCTCCAAGCGCGAAGAATCGCATCGTCCAAAACTATTTTGATAACCCTGGAGGGCAACCGCCTTCCCCGATATGCTCTTTACGGTAGGGTAGTCATGAGACTGTACCCCTACAGACCCAGAAGCCTTTTCTGCCACATCTGTGCCGTCATAGGCCACCGAGCAGATGTGTGCCCCAACAAGCCCCATTTCACCACCTGTCTTAACTGCGGAACCAAGCTCCCACCGGGATCATCGGAAAACACGCCACACAACTGCGAGATTCAGTGTCAAAACTGTGGCGGGGAACATCCAGCCAACTACCCCCAATGCCCAGCACGTCAAGAGGCAGACCACGCTCGAAGGGAGGAAGAGCGCAACAGGAAGCGGCGCCAACAAGCCCCACCCAAGAAAGACCCTGAAACACACCCCAGGGGAAGATCGCGCAACCGTGACAGGTCACAGAGGAGACGCAGCAAGAGCGCAACGGGAATCCAGTGGCCAAGCCTACCAACAAACAACAGGTACTGGAGCCTCCGTAGCCCGGAAAGGGCAAGGAGCAAAAGCAAGGACCCTAAAAAACGAGACGACAGCCGCCCACGCCAACAAGCAGAGACTTTTGCCAAGGACCGACAAGTCCCCCTGAGAAATCCGTCAACCACACAGAGGTCGCAGATCCACCCATGGAATGGGCGGAGCTGGAGGGTGAGTGGGCAACTTCCTGTCCCAGCCGCTGAGGTCACCCCTAGCCAAAAAACACCAGCACCCATCTTAAGCCCCGCAACGCACTATAACCTAGCACTGGAAGCAGCCAAAGAGGCTCCTTCTCAAGTCAACCTTATCAAAGCAATGAAAGCAGGCATAGGAAAAACTCAGGAAACCAAAACTCCCGCAACACAGGGCGAGGTAATGACAGAGATTCTCAACAGGCTAGACCTTTTCCAAAAAGAACTGCAACAAAGAGATGAGATATTTCATCAAGAGCTTCAGAAGAGAGATCGCCTTTTGCAAAGTATGCAACAAGAATTCCAAAAACGTGATATTATCCTAGCAGAGAAATTCGCCAGTCTAGCGGCAGGACAAACACAACTCGAAAAGTCATATAGCAGGCTCGAATCAATCCTTAACTCGCTTAGAAAGAGACCATCAAACCCGGATACGGACTCGGTAGAGAGTCCCTGCAAAGTAACTATCCCTGAAGTCACCACCCAGAGTACACCAACAACTATGCAATATGAATAGTCTCAACCAGCCACAGAAAATCAACCCTAACAACGTGCTATCAATATGGCAGTGGAATTGTCGAGGACTACGAAAGAAAAACGGTTTACTCAAACAATACATTCAACAAACAACAAAAGCACCTGATATCATTCTAATACAGGAGAGCAATGGCTTAATGAACATACCGGGTTACAACTTATTTAGTCAACCTTGCATACAAAGAGTCAAAGGAAACAACCCAGGTAACACTGCTCCTCGAGGAAAAGTCGCTACATATATACATAAGAGCCTAGACGCTATCCAAATGGACACCACGAACCTAAACACACAAGAGCAAGAATACGTCGCTACCAAGATTAAAATCACAGATTATGAGCTCGTAATACTAAACGCATACTGGCTTCCTAATAAGGCACACAAGAAATGGAATGACCTAGACCGATTCATTCGAGAAAATAACAGGCACCCCTTACTTATTGCGGGGGACTTTAACAGTCCTCATGCCAGTTGGGGATACGCCTACACCTCGCCCAATGGCAGGAAGCTAGAATCAGTCATGTCTAATAGGCAGTTAACCCTCATGAACGACACCACATCTGCCACACGACAAGGTAACAGCATAGAAAGAGATACCATTCCAGATTTAGCTTGGTTTAGAGGAAAACTCAACTGCGAATGGGAGAACCTCTTAGAAAATCTAGGTAGCGATCATTATATTCTGAAGATAACCATTCAAATCCATAGAAGAAATAGAAAAAATGTTAAGGGTACGAAAATAAAAATCACCAAATGGGATCAAATGAGAAAAGAGCTAAGAGAATCTTTGGAGAAAGAGCCACACATGAACTGGAACCAAGGACTAAATTTCATACGTAATAGCTATAAACATAACACGAAAGACGTCCTGAGCAACGAGGACGCGCCATATGTCGATTCCCATCTCCTCAATTTATGGGATAAAAGAAATAAACTCTGCAAAAAACTAAAAAAACAAAATAAAACAAATAGAGGCCTGAAAAAAGCCATCCAGATAATGACGGAGGAAGCCTACGAATACGCGAACAAGCTAGCAAATGAAAATTGGCTAACAACATGCGATCAATTAAATGGTCAACTGCATACTCGTAAAGTATGGCAGATTCTTAGAACGCTACTAGGACAGCCTAAAACAAGACATACCACAACTAAACTATGTCTTCTCTATCAGGAAGGACCCAAGGAAGTAGCTGAAAAATTCGCAAACAAATTTTATCCTATCCAAAATGCTGCAACATCCTCGGCAGTCGAGACGGAGGATAATTGCGACGAAGATGCTGAGGGTATCAATTCACCATTCTTGGAAGAGGAGCTACGGGTAGCCTTAAACAGCTTCAAACGCAACACCACCCCTGGAGAGGACGGTATAACGTATGGGATGTTAAAGAATCTACCAGATGAATATCTAGATCTATTACTTCAGGAAATCAACAGGGTCTGGAACGAGGGCAGTCTACCGCCTCAATGGAAAGAGGCACTAATCATTCCTATCCCAAAACCAGGGAAACAGCCCAACTCCATTGACAACTTCAGACCCATATCCCTAACGTCGTGCGTAGGAAAAGTAATGGAAAAGATGGTTCTCAGAAGACTGGAATGGCACATGGAAAGCCAAAATATCCTCCCAGAAACCATGATAGGATTCAGGAAACATGTCAGCACGCAAGATGCAATGTTACGACTTAAACAACATATTTTTGATAATCCAAGCTCGGTGCAACTCAGGACTGTTGCAGGGATTGATATGAGCAAAGCGTTCGACGGGGTTTTGCACAGCACCATACTAAACAATCTTAAAGAAATTGATCCCGGTCGAAAAATATATAACTACATTAAAGATTTTCTCTCGAACAGGAAGGCCAAGATTAAGCTGGACGACTTTACCTCAGACAGCCACCCTATCACAAGGGGAACCCCGCAGGGCTCTATACTCTCCCCAACACTCTTTAACATAGTAATGAAAAATCTACCTAGACAGCTGAACCTCATTCAAGGACTAGAACACAGCATATACGCAGATGATATCACAATATGGACGACCACAGGGTCTCCAGGAGAACAAGAGGAAATAATGCAGAAGGGCATAGATACCATCCAAGACTATGCATCCTCCATTGGACTCACTTGCTCAGCCGAAAAATCTGAATACGTTGTGATTACCCAGGACACAGCCCGTAGAGCATCCGAGTACAGAGGAATGATAAACCTGACGATAGATGGGAAACCATTACCCCGGAGAAATTCTGTGAGAATACTGGGATACCTACTACAAAATGACGGCAAATTCAATCTTACCATAAATAAACTAACAAGACAAATAGAACAAATTCTTGCCATGTTACGAAGAATTACCAGACAGAAGAGAGGCATGAAGGAACACGAACTGCGTAAAGTTATCGAAGCGCTAATATACTCCAGAGTAATGTACCACTTGCCATACATTACACTAACCAAAACACAGCACGCCAAACTAGAAACAGCACTCCGAAAGGCCACCCGATTGGCGCTAGGGGTACCCAGATACGCAGCCAACCATAAAGTGGAAGCCACAGGACTCTTTAACTCACTAAATGATAGAATAGATATACACAAACTTGGGCAAGAACAAAGGCTAAAAACTTCAACCCAAGGCAGGAAAATCCTTCAAAACCTCGGCTATGATGTAACAAACCTTCACTCCATCCCCTTGGAAGCCCCCCTTGGTACCAACTCCCCAGAATCATAGTTGACCCGATCCCCAAGAATATGCATCAAACAAGAGATATAGAGAGAAGAATAGATAGGGTCAAACGCCTCCAGAAAGAGGAGGAACAATCAAATGCAGTATTTTATTATACAGACGCCAGCTACAGCACGGAGCACTGCACTATTGCGATATGGAGCCGGAATAAAACAGTGACCCGCAAGTATCAGAGAGCCCCAACGCCCATGCACGCCGAGTTGCTAGCCATAACAACAGCCATAACTGAACTCATGAAATATGAGAAAGAATCTATAATTAGAACCGATAGCCAAGATGCCTGCAGAGCTATCCTGAATAACGATTTACCTACATACATTCACAACACGCTACAACGACACATGCATAGCTACCCGCTTCTAAAAATCAAGATCCAATGGGTTCCAGGACATCAGGGACTGAGAGGGAATAGCCGAGCTCACGAGCTCACCCGCGAATCAAATCCGGGACCCCTCTACCCTGGCCCGAAGAGTGTGAATATGAACCAAAAGTGGAAAGGAAAACTCTACATAAAGCTAGAAAAGAAATCCTTAAGGACAGGCGTAGAATTTCCTCTCTTCTACCCTCACCATCATATACACATTCAAGAGAAGAGGCATCCCTCATTAGAAACGCACAAACACACACTTTACTCACCGAGCAGTATATTCATTACTTCGCCAATGCTCCAGGACACCCCAGCTGCTCCCATTGCGGTGGATACCCCTCGAACCAGCATACATTCTGGGACTGCCCAGCAGCCCACCAGAGTCGACATGAATCCCTCTCCCATTTACCTTACGACCTCACTCCAAGCGGCTGGGAGGAATGGTCCTCCCCCTCCAGAACTCCAGAAGCTGTGGTGGCCATCCCTCGTTCATCACGTTCAAACTATGATGGGTGACGGAGACCGGCACCGCTACATAGGCCCGGACCTGGGCTAAGGACGAAGAGCTTCCCCTCTTCGGTTAAAATAA